>JACJUM010002543.1:6890713-6929113 GCA_020976665.1 Heortia vitessoides
TGTGTGTGTGTGTGTGTGTGTGTGTGTGTGTGTGTGTGTGTGTGTGTTAGAATTTGAATTGTATTTGGATATGTTTGTAAACACATGTTCTGTGTATTTTAGTGGACAAAGCTGCAAATAACCGCTGTTTCAAAGAATCTGTTTACAATATATCGTTGGCAATATATCAAACGTAATCATTGTGGTTTTGGCAACTAATTTCACCAGTTCTCCTGACTTGACCAACCTGTTCGCAAATCGAAGTAAATAAAAAATAACTCATTTTAAAATCACGTTTTGTAGGCGGTTCGTTTACGCAATATCGTAATCGATTTTGGACAACTGACGCAAATGTTGATGTCAGAGATAATTAGCAAATGTTGCACGAATTCTAATAACATTATATGATGATGATACAGCCAGTTTAGCTTCAAAGACTGGATTTATCTTTTATAGAGTATGAATAGTGTTACTAGGCGTTCTGATAAAGACGGACATGGTTAGGTTTTTTGATTGCATATCCGGCCAAAATGAACGGTGTCGGTGAAAGATATCTGTAATATCAGATAAAGTAGGTATAGAAAATTTATTCCTTTAATATATATATAAGTATTGAGACACAGAACAAATACATACAATTTTTGCTGTCTTAAAAAGTTAAAATAAATTTGTTTCTGAAGGTTCCATTAGTTTCTAAATATTCTGGAGTTCTTTGAAGTTCTAGTTAGTTATTTTATTAGATTTAATAAGGTAATGTAAAGTACTTTTATAGCTAAAGTAAACCTTCAGTTAAATTTAATATTGGTTAAATTACTTTAGTATTATTTAAATTAACGTTAGTGTATATATCCTCGTAGAAGATTTCAAAACCCTTATTATAATTGAAAAATCGCCTAAATAGCCGATTTGGCAGTTTTAACAAATTAATATATTAATGCTTTAGGAATCGATAGTATCTAGTAGTAGTATATAGTAGGAATCGATCTATTTATGCTAAAATATTATTAAGTAATAAATCAAAACAAAACAAATTAACAATAAATATTCTAACCAGATAGTCTATAAAACAATATCAAAATATAGCAAACAAATAAATTATTTATATTTTTATATCTTGGGTGCAATTTGCATGAGCAAAATCGCCTTAGCAAAAAAAAATAGACCAAGTATTGAATATAAAGAGTAATCCATAAAAATTAGACCAAGGTCTAGTTTAGTCAAACATAGCGTGCCCTATAAGTTTAAGATCTATATTATACGTGATAATAATAATAATAACACATTATAATACAAAAGATTAAATAAATATATTGAAATGTTCTATTAAAATAAAGTAATGTAATAAAAAACAACTTAATAACAACCGCTTGTAAACAATTACAAAAGAAACCTTTTTACATCATTCTAGTAACGATCATATAAATATATGAATAACCATATTTCCTTCATAAACAATTTAGTTTAAATAAGAATTTATTTAAATAGGCCAGCTTTTGCGTGCTCTGTTTATATCTAACTATAAAACTGTCTTTCGGTTTGATGGGAAAAGAATTCGGGAAATAACCAATTATTGCGGATAGATCGCAGATTTTTATACTATTGGCTTTGATCCAAATAAAACGTGACCCATAACTAACCACATCCAATGAGGAAATCACTTCAAAAGAACTCGAGGATACATACAAATTTTTGCATTGAAATAAAACTGTTTATGTTTCTCTTCGTCGAGATTTTCCGCTGTTAGTGGTTTAATTTTCTGAAAATAAATTGTTGGATGTATTAGAAGTTATGCCTGGTCTGGTTAACAAGGTTTATTACAAGGGTATTGTAGTGGTTTACGACAATTTCATAAGAGTATGCGCTAAATTCCAATGGCTGGACAGTTAACTCACAAAATGCTCTCAGAAACATTCATTTAAATTTATGTTACCAATACGGCGTAATTAATTATATATATATATATATATATATATATATATTTATATATATATAATTATGTAAGCGAAGATTTGTATGGATGTGTGGACGTATCTTTGTTATTATTTCGTGCACAAACTACTAAATGGAAGTTGATTAAACTTTACAAAAATATAGCTCATTAATTTATATATTTTTATACAAAATATAACTATGAGTGTTGTTTGCGCCACAAGCAAACTGCTAAGTTCCATTTAGCATAGATAAGTTGTATTAGAAAAGAAAATAGGCTACACAAAGTGGGTAGTTATCGTGTGCAGATAACGTTGCGGGCATCAACTAGATTTCATAAAAGGTATAATAAATAATACATCCAAAAACAATGATTATCATCATCATCCTATCAGCTTGCGTCCAACGCGATCCTGCGGTTTTAGTCAGAGCGTCGACGATCGATCGACGCACTACGCTACGCTTGCCGGTTCGTGATCTCCATTCCAGAACCTTACAACTCCATTGGCCATCGGTTCTGCGTACGCCCAGCGTAATGCCCTGCCGACTGCTACTTCAACTTACTAATCCGCCGGGCAATGTTGGTAACTTTGGTTCTGCTACAAATCTCCTCATTCCAGATTCAATTGCGCAAAGGGACTCTGAGCAATGCTCTCTCCATATCCCGTTTTGCATCGATCGAAAATTTTCGACTTGAGATACATTGAGGTATGTTGGAATATATAAAAAATAATAACCTACTTATACGGTCAATCTCTATTTGTAGTATTTAAACCACAAGCATTGACTTTTAAGTTTTCTTATTAACTTCGCACTAAAACCCATAATTACCATCACTACGATGTTATATTTTATTTGGTTGTAATACCGCTACTATACTTTAATAATAACACAAGTAAACTATCATCATTATCATCATCATTATAGCAGCTATACAATATTTATTGCGGAGGAATTTTGGGGCCCATCTTCCCTTGTTCCTTATAGACGTTGAGGCGGGTAGATACCGCCATACATGCATCGCCATCCGCTACAGGGGAAGTTCTAATCTACTCACCCGATACCGCAGGGTATTGTGGTCTTTGGCTTTATATAAAATAGGAACGATATATCAGATACTAGTACGTTTTAAAATAGTACTTCCTTAGCTGAAACATTTAAGGTACTACAAAAGAAAAACCAGACAGATAATAAATATTAAATGTTAGTGAGGGAATGGAATCCAAGATACATGCGTCTACCGATCTCAAATTGAAACCCTAATCATTACGTCGCGTACAAATACCGTATACGAGTTAAATATCTACAATTCTGACATCAGTTTATTTCTTATTGTGTGGTTTATGACGTGTTAAAGTTTTGAGGCTGCCTAATGGTCCGTGACACGGGTTAACGACTGTTACTAAATAGTTACAGCCAGAATCGCCGGCTATGTTATCCTCCCGAGATTTAAAAACATACCATGAGCTAGTGTGAATAGAAACAAGAGGTCAACAAGGTCATCGAACATTTGGTCATCATTTAACAAATATATTTAAGTTTGGAACCTTTTTGGAAAAATACTTTTAGAACTCAACTTGAGTTTCAAAGAGCGACAGATGTTATCATTTTTAATCTGTGTAATTTCTTTTCTACGCAAATGACTACGTTAACACACGCCAATTTATTTAAAAAAATACGTTTGCACTTAGTAAAAAAATTAGAGCGGTATTTTCTTATCGTTCAAGTGAATTATAAACCGCTAGAGGAAGATATTTCAAATAACCAAAACACAGAAGCACTTCAGAGTAACGTAAACAAGACTGTATAAATTTACGAGTACCTCACTCGAAGGGCCTACAGTAGAAGATTTAAGAACTCATTCACCTTGTGAATATACCTAAAGAGCTACACCGTGAAAAAACCGATCTCGAATCAACTTTTACTTAAGTGAACTTATTTTCGTTACATCTGCCGGATATATTGATCTCCACAATAAATCAATATTTTCGAAATTACTCGAAGTACTAATCATGTGCGAACGAAGTCGCGGAAATCCGTTATTAAGCACATTAGATATATAACTACTAACTAACTATAAATACACATTAACTATAAATACTTTTCACAAAAGTAGCGATTTTAAAATATTTTTTTGTTTGATGAATCACAACATTTATTACAATTAACAACGGTAAAAATGTTAAGTTATTTTTATGGTATATTATTACAAAATTCCCTGTTTTGGTAGTCGGTTCATTAATTTTTATCTCACTATATGTAGTAGTGTGATATGAATATAATACAAACTGTAAATAATGATGAAGTTAAAAAAGAAATGGAATGGAATTTTAAAATAATTATTTACTGATTTCTAAATACTGCTCCATCGATCTAGGCAAGTATGTACGTGTGTATTGTGTAATTTCTTGTATTGTGTAGTGTAGTAGTTAAAGACTATATATACAGTTTATAGCGTTATTAAGTTAGAATTTTTGATAACATTGTTAACTACGATAAACGATATTTAATTATGCATAACACCAAGCAAAGTTTTAAGAGGAAAAAATCAAGTTTTGATACACTTTGTTGAATATGAACCGGTCTGCTGGAATTTAAATTATGCATTTATTTTAAAAGAGGATCTTAGCTAACACAGCTCAAGTCAACATATCCTATAAAATTAAATAAATGTGTAAGTGGTCTCCAAGAACAGACTGACTTTTTTTAAATATAATCAATATAGGTAGATAGGAATAACATATGTAACATATATAATATAATAAAATATGCTCCTTTGGATTGTCAATTTTACGCAGACAAAACCGCAGGCAGTAGTTTGTGTTATCAATTAATGTATGTCGGGAAAAAATGGCGAATCTCGCCTTTAACCCTTGTATCTTAGGATATGTAAAAACATGACCTAAAGGACTGGCAATATAGAACTGTCTGGCCCCGCTAGATAAGAAATGCCGATGCTGGAAATAGAGGCTTATGTCAAGAAGGGGCAGTCACCTTTTAAATTGGATTTGCTTGAGATTGCATTGAATTCATTGAACTTCTACTTAATAGTGTCTGTATAAGGCCTATGACAAGAAAAATACTTATGACTTTAGCTTTCAAAGCTAAAGTTACCTAGCTTCGTATAGAAGTCCTGTCCACTAGGAGTTTACATCCACTAAAGTAGCAGATTGTCGAGCAATCATATATGTTTTATCATAATATAAAAATAGTTGATTTAGTTGATCGGAATTAATAATGCCTGCATAGTGAGGATTATTTTTGTCGAAGATGGTGTTATTAATAAAGGATTGTCAACATTATCATATCATCTGAAGGACGTTTGACACTCGATATAGGCAATCCCAAGTTTTCCATTGGAATTGGATGGATGTGGCCTGCATAGCGAGCGTGTTAAAGCAGTTCTAGCCAGTTCGTCTATCAGCCATATGGATCGAAATAGAACACTACATTTTATTCCTTATACATTGGCCGTCAATTTTACGTACTATATGTGCTGCCTATGGCTTCTTCAACTTGCTAATTCGCTAGGTTATATCGGTAATTGTAGTCCTTTTACAGATATCTTCATTCATATATTAATAGGAAGTGTTTAGTTTTAATTGTTGATGTGTCCTGATGTAACATACACAAACATTTACAAAAAAAGAACCAAACGCCTCACACAGATTAAAAGTCTCTATAATTACAATTAAAGGGCCAATTTTTTCAAGGGAGCGCAGTGTGTTCTTGCGCAGGATTGATTAAGTTAAAAAGGTGACTATATATTACGAGCTACGTTTAAACCCAATAGGTATTTTTAATATTTTCATGTAAATGTTTTGCCTTAATCATGTTTTTAATGACGATATTTGTATGAGACATCGGAAAAAGGTTACCGCTTTATTGGCGCGTTTAAGGCGGATTCAATACCAGTCAGACAGAAAATAATGTTTAAAACTTGAATATTGTGCAAATCAGGTTAGACATTTTTGTGATGTAGATTTGCTTACAAGTTTTCGAGGCTCTGACAGATGTGGAAGTTTTATAAACGTGTGTTACTCGCAAAAATTACTTTTCATGAGGTTGACCTCATACTACCTGCATTAGTGCCTCACTCTCACCTATTTCTACCGTTAAATAGTTGTGTTCCGATTTAAAGGGTTAAGAGAGAGACGCTAAAATAACTGTGACATGATTTTTACAAGTTATGAGGCTGGCCTTAAGAGGCGGTCATGGTACCAGAACCAAGTATCCATCCGAAACAGTGCAGTTTAAATGCAAGGGATGGGATGGGCAGCAGCATTTTTATCACGAAAACTGCGCTCTGCGATTGCCAACACGCTTGCTCAGTGCAGCAATTATGGGTAAACACCTCCTATCTTGGAGAGGCTTATGTCCAGCAACAGACTTCTAGTGGCTGGTATGATGATGATGTCAAGGTTGGCCACGCGGTAGTGATATGCTATGCTTATGATATTACAAGTATCTATAGAGGACTGTATATCAACCTAATCTAATAAAAAACTAAACTTTATTGTCATTACATAGTTTTAAATCCGTTCATATTTTTTTCTATTTTGACAAGAAATATGTTGATGACTATGATACTTAGCTGTAGGGCAATTACACTCACACTTACTCAGTGCATATATGTACGGGTGTAGTACGAATAATATAAAATTAAAAGTAAATTCTAAAAATAAAAGTGAGTGCTACACAGTAAGACAGAAGAATTATCATACATTGAAAGAAAACTTCACGCAATATATACGGAGTGACATTGGGGCTTTTTTCATAGCGATGTTTAGTGAAGTTTTTTAATGGGACAATTTTTAATAGTGCCATATGAAAAAGATGTGACGTATAATATGATATTAGTGTATTATGTTAATAAATCCATGAAACATTTCACACATTGATCTAAATCCGGGGTAAGTCGCTTAAAGCACTTGTCACGGATATCAGACGACAGAGGAATCACAAATAAAATATAATATACGCTTATATCAAAAACATTGACCTAAGTCCGAGCTAAGTCGCTTAAAGCACTTGCATAACGGACATCAGACAACAGAGTTATCACAAATATTATACTTAAATACATACACTCATTGAAAACATTTGAAATGAACGATTTCAAATGTTACTATTGGTTTGTTTGATAATTATAGGTGGTTGTACTTTCTTAATTTGATAAATTAAAAAGCAAATAATCGTTTTCGTCAGTATTATCATAATAATTTAATAAAATTTATGGGTTTTAATGCTAAAGTATGTAGTGTATGCTCGCTAGTAGTGCATATTCTCGTGAAGTAAAAGTTAACAAATATTTTTGTTTGTTTTTTCTTTAATAAAGTAAAATCAGATAAATGTTTAGTATCGAGTGTGACCCCCTCTAGCTGAAATTCGTCTGGGTATGCTACCGAGGATATCCCGCATACTTGCTTGCGGAATACGTTCCCACTCCGCGGTAATCACATTCTTCAGCTCTCTGATGGTCTGTGAAGCCGGTTGTACTGATCTCACGAGTCGTTTCAGAACGTCCCAAACATGCTCTATAGGATTGAGGTAGGGACTTCGAGCTGGCCAATCCAAACGACGAATGCCAACCACTTGCACATATGCTTCCACATCGCCAGACCGGTGGGCGCGAGCTTTGTCGTCCATAAAAATTGAGTCTCCGCCTAAAGCGGCCAATGCGGGTTTTGCATGAGGAATTAGAACTTCCGTTATGTATCGATATCCAGTCAGTGAGCCGTTTTCAATTAAGACTAACTCTGTACGATCCAATGAATTTATTCCTGCCTAAAACATAACATAGCATAAAAACACACCATAAGGTGTGATTTCTGCAAAACAAGCCTCTGCAAAGCATTCTCCTCATCTTCGTAGTACCGAGATATTCTGGCTTCATCGGAGAACAATACCCTATTTCAGTCTTCTTGAGTCCATGACTCACAATTTCGAGCAAACCTAAGCCTGGCAACTCTGTCCACACGAAGTAACTTAGGGCCGCGGGCCGGGCGATGATTGCGTATATTGGCCGCGAGAAGCCTCCTCCTGACTGTTCATAGACTAATATGCACATTTCATACTTCTTCGAGGTTGTTCTTAAGGTCCACATACGAAGACTTGCAATTTCTCAATGCGTGACTCACAAGAAAACGATCATCCCGTGGTTGGGTACTTGGTTTTCTTCCAGAACCAGGCCTTCTCTAGACGGAACCGGTGTCTTGATACCGCTACCAGGTCCTTTGGACCTTCGAGTGACTCACACTTAGCCTCTAAGCCACGAAGAATTGGCTGTAACCCTCTTCGAGCAGCGCAATGATTTTGGTAGCTTTTACCACTTTCTCTAACATTATTGAGACAGCAAAACAGCAATAAATGAAGCTTTGACAATTAAGAATATGAAATAAAGTCATACAATTTGACTAAAAGTATTGAAAACCGATATTATCTTCTAGAATTTTGCACCAAAAATGTAGGATGAAGAGTGGTTTTCTGAAAAACGAGTATCGAACGAAAATTTGACTTTAGAACTTATTGTTTTGAACACCACGGCATTTTTAAAACCGGCCAGTAACATGTACAAATGATTTAAATCATTTTGGTACCGTATTTTTTTAAGAAGAATTAAAATCAAAACCGCTTATTTTTTTGTAAATGAGTGTATTTAACACCCAGACACAGGACCAACACGAATACTTATAATAATATTTAACCCTAAGACAGGAACAAACCTGAATATGCCATCGAGCGCGTCGAAATATAATTATGAGTGGTTTATGAGGTGAAGTTTATCTCGAAGGACAAACTACTAAATTGATGACATTCTTACGAAAATTCTCGTGTCATATGAGGAGATTAATTGTTGTGGAAGAAATAAATGAAAATCGATAATCTCTCGTTACCCCGGTGGGATATAGGCACGAGTTTATGTATGGCTAAACAAATTATATTTTGGCGCTTGGAAAAATTCAAGCTCCACCAGTCTTACTCTCTTTTATGCGAGAATATCTTATACAAATAGATATTTTAAAAATCCCGTCTGAAACTGTACACGATATAAATAAAAAGTGCCGTTGGTCCAATAAAAAAATTGCTAACAAAATCACAAATAAGAGAGTGGCAATCTATTTAAATATTAATCTATTTCTATACATAGATTAATATAAATTGTTTTATTATAGAGCGGAACTGCTTGTTTGTGTCACGAATTTTATTTTTGACACCGTTCATTTTGTTCAATCTTGTTTGCTAGATATTTGATACAAACAGTCTATCATATGAATTGGACTAAATTCTAAGCCAGTTTAATATTCAACTGTCTTCCTACATTCTAGTCGTTACTACTTACAGCTACATCATCATCATCATCATCATATCATCCATTGGATTTCTACTGTTGGACATAGACTTCCACAAGATAGGGGGCATTGTGCTTATAATTGCCGCGCTGGGCAAGCGTATTGGTCATCGCAGAGCGTAACTTTTGCAAAGGGTATGCTGCTGCCTATCCTTGCCCTGCGAATTTGAGCTACAGAGTTTTGGATTGATATACCGCCATCTGTCGGTTCTGGTACCTTGGTCGCCTCTTACAATACCGGATACAGAAGGAAGGTGGGGCTACCTCAATCTAAATAAATTTTATAGAACTCAATACAGAACAAATACAGTACAGGTTTATTGACATTGTAACCGCAACAATCATTAAAGGCAGATACTGCATTCGTATAAATTATCTTTTGAATGAGGAGTAAAGTTCAAAGAATTTAAAATTGACATGATGACAATACAGTTCAATCGTTACTACTCTGTGAACATTACACATTGATAAAAATTTATTGTACTCACTGCTGTTGTTATTTTCCAACAAAAACACAAACTGATATATCGTTCTTACTGTCTATTTATTTAAAAAAGCTATTTTATGTTCTGTTCTCCAACAATAATGAATAAGCCAATTATTCCGTCTATAAAATGTGCAAAGACTAATGATTTATATGTTCAATAGTATATATTCATACAAAGATTGAACGCATTCAAGAATATATTAAGGAATACTAATTAGATTACATTTGTTGTATGCGGTGTTCTTGCTTTTAAACCTATGTCTTTCCTGCTTTATCTTAAAAATAGTTATGTATAGTCATAATAGGTTGTTATATTTGAACAAATAATGTGTTAAATTTTATAACGTATCATTCTAGTCTAACAGCTGTAATTGTACTTAAAATTATATAATTAAAAAGACAAACAATGAAGAAAATTAAACGCCTAATACACAAATTTTGCGTTTGGTTTTGTATGAATGCTACGGTGATATTATTTGATATATTTTGGCTAATTAATTCTTAAACATTGCAAGTGAAGTCGGTGTGACAATAAAAATACTAATTAATAATTATGTACCGAACGTAAATATTTCAATGAGTCACAAAATATGCGACAAAGCCTTTATCTGAATCTGCGGGGACAAAACATCAATCGGAAATTGGAGCAATAACAGTTTTACATGATTGCTAAGCAGTAATTTTATTGCGTGGATACCTAATAGGCTCACGAAAATTGAAGTTTTTCAAGTGTTGCAGTCAATTTTACGTCTTTAAGTAGCAAACACAGTCGTTGTACTGTCTTAATATATTATATATACTTAATATATACCTAATCTATATATTGAGATAAAATTATTCTTTCTCTTAAGTTAAATCAAGCACAGTAAGCAAATATTGATTAAGATTGGTGCAGTAGTTTAGGAGTTCATTCCACACAAACATCATGGTATACAATTTTTATATAAAAAGATTATTGTTGATGCAAAAAGGAAGACTGATAATATTCTACAGTTAGTCAAGAATATCATGTAAAATGTGGTAGTTTAATAATACATACCTTGTTTTATACACACTACATTTTTTTATTTCTCTATGATGTATTTTTATAAGTTAACATAATATTTGTGTTTGTTTCTGGACTAAAATATTGGTCTTCTATTATATTTTACTCGTATCTATTTATATATACTATATATTTTTCTGTTTGTGAACAGGTAAATTAAGCTCTAGTGTGAGAAAATGAAATAAATTACGTTATGTGAAAAAATATTGAAATATTTTAAAGAATTGTGTACTTTATTTATTCTTCCATTGTATTGCAGAAAAAAACCTATATTAGAAACAATAATTTAAATACATTTTTTTTTATTTATTGAGAGGAAATGAGTAGTCATTTAGCATCGATTATTACAAGTATTTACACGTACAGTACTATGTAAATATCATAGCATCAGCTTTAGAGCGAATAGTCAAAGTTACCATTTACATTTTTGGTTTTTCGACCGATTTCAGTAATGACCGCCAAATTAAAATCATTATTAGATCCCGTATTTTATTAGGCGATCCAATGCGAAATGGAATGCCACATTCATTTTGAAAAAATCCTAAAGCCTATTTAACGAGGCTTTAATTAAAGTTTTAAACTTCATTATTAGTTCTGAAAAGTGACGGCGGTCTGAATAGCAGATATTACAAATTTTATGCCCTGATCTTGTATCACTGAAATTATTAAAAATAAAATATAAAAAATATAACATTATATACCCATCTTATCGTCCGCAACATTTGCGTGGACATCAACACATCGCACCCCACGGGTTTCGTAGATTTTTTACGGGCCTGATGAAGCATAGGGAATCTTGTGTACCGTGGGACAAATAAATTAATCTATTGACAGAAGACTGACATATCAAAGCAGGGCCAAGAGGATAAAGGTTAGCATCTTGAAATTGTTCAGGAGTTTCTTTTGTAACATAGCGGAGCACCAAAAATAAATTTACAAAAATTCGGGGGTAAATCAGGGGAGCAAGTTTAGTATAAAACTTGGCTGTTTTTGAACTTATTCATATTCAATTCAGTATAAAGTCTACTTATTGAAAGTCATGAAACACGAGTAAAATATTTT
This sequence comes from Heortia vitessoides, assembly GCA_020976665.1. NCBI lineage: Eukaryota > Metazoa > Arthropoda > Insecta > Lepidoptera > Crambidae > Heortia > Heortia vitessoides. The sequence continues at coordinate 6,902,567 of JACJUM010002543.1, forward strand.
TCCAAAAATCATCCTTTATAAATTATCTTACCTAATCTCCCTTTTTACTCCGTGTAAAAAGTAAGTGCAAAGTTAGTACGAATGTTGTACAACTTAATGCGGATGAAACCGCACGACGCTGCTAGTAATAATCTAAATCACACAGCATCTCATCGAGATTTGAAATCGATTCTTAAAGCACTTGCGATACGGACATCTGAGAACAGAGGAATCATAAAGATTACCTTTAAATACATATTTAATGCCCAGACACAAAACAAGCAGAATTTTTTCATACGAATATTTGATGTGATAGGGAGCGCACCCACGAACCTTGGCGCAGAAGATGGTTGTCTATTATAACGCAGAAGCCGTTTGACATTCGTCTGATTATGTCGATCCCTCCTAATTTAATTGAACTGCGGTCTTTGTCTTCTGTATTGATGTATTAAAGTAGATCGAAGTGCGTCATATCGTCGTAATTATATTTTTAGCATTTGTTGTGCTGATCTATGTATTTTGTAGATCAGAACAACAAAGGCTTTGTATGTATATGTTTGCAGAGTTTAATTATTTTAATAGGCCTGACAGCGCAAATGGTAGTGATTCTATCTTGTGCGCCCAAGGTTTGATCCCCACCCAAATCAAATATTTATATGATAATAATTGTGTTTTTTGTGTTTGGATATATCTATTTAAGTAGTATATTTGTTATTCTGATGTCCACACCACAAGTGCTTAAAGCAACTTATCTCGGAGTCAGGTCAATGTATGAAATAGTGCGAATTATTTATTATTACTATTATAAATCATAAAAGGAGATAACAACAATTACACCTTATAATAATAATATCATATTCATGTTTATAGTAAGAATAATAAATAAATTTACAGGACATCTCCTGTCATTACTTGCCTTCGAGTTAAGTAGCTTAAAGCTTCTTGAAAAAGGAATCACTTAACCACTTATACATAAATACTTGTGATATATATATATACATCACAAGTATTTATGTATAAGTATATATATTTATATATATATAACATCCATACACAGCACATTAAAATGTTGATCTCATACATAATCGAAACTTCGACCTCAAACGACAAGAATGTTTTTTTTAAACTTTTATTTCTATGAAGCAGATTTCTATTTTATTATACTTTAGAAGTTTTATAAATTAAAAAATGAAAAGATAATATTTTCTAATGCAAGGTAAGGAAGTAAGGACTCGGTAATGATATGAGGACGGACCACGTCTTGAAACCTAAGATAAGCTGAATTTTTATATTAATTTGGTACTTTGAAAAAGCTCTTGTTTGTCTGCATGAAGGTCAATTACGCCTATCTATATATATTAATAGACTTATTTCCTTATAACTGTGGGAATTTTATTCCCGTTCTTGGGTAACACATGATTTTTTATACATAATTATCGATCCCGGTGGCCCTGTTTTGTCAGTTGATCAGATTTGAGAGTACGTACAATTTATTAGGCTCCATGTTTATTTTAGTATATTAAACGAATGAGTTTCGTGAAGTACCCGCAGTGTAGAAACAGTACCTGCCTCTGTACTAGGCGTCGTAAGAAGCTACTTACGTACCAGAACTGACAGATGACGGTATATCCATCCGAGACAGTGTAACTCAAATGCATAGGGTGGGGATGGGCAGCAGTATTCTTTACTGCGCTCTGCGATTACGAACAAGCTTGCTCAGCGCGGCAATTATGGGCAAAAATCATCTTTTCTCAGGAAGCCTTTGTCCAGCAGTAGACTTCCAATGGCAGTAATGATGTTGATAATGATAACATTAAATGCCATATACCTAGATAGTTTAAAAAATAAAGATCTTCCATTTAAAGATATCACTTATATTTCACCCCGATAAGGGTTGTGTAAAGTCTTTTAATAATGAGTATTTTCCTAGGATTAATATTTAAATTTGATGGCCATTGTCTCGGTAGTACAATAGTAATGCTATCCTGTAGTAAGGGAAAGAATATAATAATAAAAATAATATATGTAAATGGAAAAGTGTAGATATGCATGTGCCTGTATTTTTATCTGTCATAAGCGACAAAACGGGGCGTGACGTGGAAGGGAGAGTGATATAGGCTTCTTTTTATCTCTTTTTAAACCCCTACTTCCCTAAAATAGGGGATTGAAGTTTGTATGGAGCATTTTACAATTTTCAAGGTAAAAAGAAAACGCCGAGTATTTTTGCCTAACAAAATATTCGTGGTTCATTTTTTTGGAAATCTGGCGCCAACGCCTTGAAAGAGGGACTTTTCGCAGTTTTCAAAGTAGGAAGATCCCCAAATGGAAAGACATAATATCATTTTCGTAGCGGATTTAAATATTATTTTGTTCGTAGTTCTCTTCTGTGTTCTAAATCAGGATAGACGAACTGTGTTACTCCTAGTGAAACAAGTGCGAAGCCGCGGGCAAAAGCAAGATAAATTTTAATAAGTCAGTGTTGTTCACATTTAAGATATCTACGACATTTCACTGTAAATTGTGATTTTGTTCAATATCGAATTAATAAACTCCAGAAGAATCTGTTTTCGACAAACTATTAATTCTAGTCTATATGATTTATGAATTAACTAATTGCATTGTTTCGCCGTTAAACGTCAGTAAGGATTTCTAATAAAATTTATTAATACTTCATTTCAGATTCGATATTTTGTCTTTGTACACAAGGTGACAGCAAAATTTAGGAATAATATTTAGAACAAACATAGGTAAATTAGAAAATGTTTTGGTTGTAAATAGAGTATTTTCCTGTTGATTGGTTAACAATATTAACATTAATAATAATTTAATCAAATTTAATTAATAATTTAATTAAACAATTATTGTTAATAATAAATATATATATATATTTCTTATAATAATTTATTATTATTGTTAAGTCGAAGATGACTGTTTTCAAATAACCGTTATTAAACAATTCTTTTTTAAACCTTTCTGGTCTCTAACTAATATTATACACGTGAATTGAGAAGTTATTTGGATGTTTCTTACTTGATACTAAAACTAAATAGGTCTTTATGAAACTTATACAGAATCTGTCACACAAGTAAACGTGACAATCAGGTCATGTAATAATAATAGTTTATAGTTACTGAGAATATGTGCGGTATGCAGACGAGGTCGCGGGTTATTGCTAATATTTTATAGTTCTCAAATCTAGACTATGCACCGGAAGAGCAGTATTGGATATCTACCCACATAGTAGAAAGACGAACTTATTAAAACTGCAGGGTGACGATGGATGCCAGCCGCATAGTTTTTATGAAAATTTCTTGGGAAACCTAATATCCAACAGTGGGCAGCTGAAAAGTACAGCTGATACTTATAATGGAAAATAAATAAATAAATTATATTTACACAACATCACATACATTGACCTGATTCCGAGGTATGTAATTCGAAACACTTGCGTTACAGACATCAAACAACAGAAAAATCACGAATATAACGAACTACTTAAATATACATTTTTAATAATTAGACATGGAACAAACACAAATATCAACGTATATTCTTATGTTTGTCCTTGGTGGGGATCAAACCCGCGACCCTTGACACATAACGTATCGGATCACTACCATCTGCGCCATCGGGCCCTTCAATGGATAAAATCGATAAGAAAATTGTACGTTCCCTAGTGCGATTATTATCGAAGTACCCAGCACTCCGCCCTTCCACTATGCCGAATGTCAAAAGTAATGGTGTTTCGGAATCCACGCATGATATTCAAAGGTTAATATCGGAAACTTTTGCAAGTTTATGGAATATTTCGGTGTACCGGTGTTCATTGTACCACGTAAATACAGAATGCCAGTTTGACAAATTATTCCCAGACAATAACTAACATGCCTAAGATTGAAGTAAATTGGGGTTATGATTTTACTAAGCTAAATTAATTAATAAGCTTAACTATACTAATCAGTATTAGGTTAAGGTTACTTTGAAACTTGTAATTAGAGGAAACCAAAAGGATGAAAATGTGTTTAATACAGGAAGCCGTGTACTAACGTCTGATTTCTTCAAGTATTTCCTACACGATATCTGGTCTTCTGTGAATAAAGCGAACAATCTACTACGTAGTCATTTTAGCCGTAACACAGATAAAAAAGATGCTACTATTAAAAAGGATGGTTCAGAGACGAATACCATACAAAGCATAGAGTCAAAGAGTCCGTAAAAAGTAAGAACAATGAAAATTGTTTATAATGAAGTTCACAACAACGCCAAATTGTTCTGAAACAGGTAAAAAACATTTGCAAAGCGGTTGATGCAAAATTTTAAATAGTATAGAATAAAAGGGGATGTATGTTACATGATGAAAATAATACTCTGGAATGTTTGAAAATAACGCTTTTAATATATCAGTCAGAATAAATCAATTTATTAAACAATTTGTACTAAATGCACATGGAAAAACGTACGGCATTTATAATAAAAAAGAAAATACTTGAGTAATTACAAAAATACCTTTGTTCCGGATATGGAACAGCCGACTCTTTGGTGTGTCTCCCATAACTAATATTGTTAATAATAAAACTTACCACTACTTTGAAAAAAGAATAAGGGTATTTAAAAATTCTAACGCATTTCGAATATTTTAAGAAACGGCGAAAGTTTTCTATTGATTTGTAAAGAATAAACGCAAGAACAGAATATTAAAACATTTATTATTAAATAGGAGAAAACGAAAGTATCTTTTGAAGTTTTTATATGTATTTAAGGAACGCATAGGCAGAGACGCATAGACAAAATGGTGTTCCTTTAAACACCGGGTAAATCAGCACTGACAACGTGCAAAAAAAAATATTATTATTAAAATTGTTTCGACAAGCTTATCTTGACTTATTATTAAGCAGGTGCAGTAGGCTCAAATATTGCAAACGTTATAAGCATAAAAAACAAGCTTTTGAATAGCTTAAAAATAATAGTAAGAATATAAATGATTGCTGAGAAATTTGAAAATAGGTCGTGTATTTAGACATATATACACATACATATATGTATGTGTATATTAGTTTGCGTTCAAGATAGTCTTACGCATTCTCTTGTAATCCAATGTCTTCTCTAAAATTGACCCCTCATTCATCAATATCAGGTATTTCATAAGGTACATTGACCTGACTACGTAGTAAGTCGCTTAAATCACTTGTAAAACGGACGCAAGACAACAAAGTAATTACAAATATACTACTTAAGTCCATATATTTAACACCCAGACACAGAACAAACATAAACAACATCAAATAAATATTTGTTCTGGGAGGGAATCTAACTCTACCATCTGCGCCATTGGGCCTGCAAAATATAAAATAATCATGTAATGTTTTGTATTGGTTTTGTTTATATATTTATATTTGTACTTTCTTCATTATTTTTTCTTTCATCACTTTAGTCACTTTTCTGAGTTGTCCGATGGTTGACTGGTAGATAATGCTACTTGGCATTAAGTATATAGTTTTATATGTGCAAAGAGTTTAATAAAAATATGTTTCACATTTCCATGATTAGAAAAAACTGCAGTCTGTGAGCATGCACTAGACAAACCCAACCACTCCATAATGTTTAATAAACCTGAATTACTCGCAAAAATACACTGTTTTATTCAACGGATGCTTCGCGAGGCTCCGAGGATAAAAAATCCCATTTTGTATAGAGAATATGGTTGGAAAATATCATCTGCCTGGGATCTAGTCATACGTTTGATAGAAAAAGAAGGCCAACACAGTAGTACTACAAGATACTATTTGCATACGTACAAACGTACAAAATTAAAAGTTAATAGAAAAATTATGTGTATTTGGGTATGTGTGTTATTTGTGTGTTTATGTGTGTGTGTATGTATATGTGTTTTGTTACCGTTTCTGAAACATAACCAGAGAGCAGCAAGATAACGAAACATTGAACTAAAAATGTAAAATAAACTGCGTCTAAAAACCTTTAAAAAAGTAATTTTATTATGAGCAGTGAACGCATAAATGTTAGAAAATATAACATATGTATAGATTAAATAATGTGTTGAGAACAGTTCCCTTATGCTGCGATATACAGTGTGATTCACATTTTTGTTGTATAATACCGATCCGATAGATCGAAACCATGCATGTCGATGGGTGAGCCAACGTATCTTATTTACGAACTGTCGAATATATTTGAATATTGTATTACAATATTACTGGAATCTTACCGTGTGCTACCGACAGAGTAAAATAGTACCTCCCCTTGTACCAGGTGTTGTAAGAGGCAACTGAGGTACCGGCACCGACAGTTGGCGGTATATCAGATAACATATGTATAGGTAGGTATATCAGTAACAGTGAAGCTCAATTATAACGGGGCGGGAATGGGCAGATAAATATGTTAATAATTACAATTGCACTTAAAATTCTGCCCTTTTTAACGAACCTGATGGCGCAGATTTTAGTGATCCTGTTTTATGCACCAAAGGTCACGGGATCGTTCTCAACCCAAAGGAAATATTTAAATCATTATTCATCTGTTATCTGATATCCGTAACGCAGGTGCTTTAAACTACTTATATTATTTATTAAATATTGGAACTAATTTTTAATAAATGTATTTCATTTCACGCGCTTAAAAGTGAAGTAGGAAAGTAGACACGTTTATCAGCTTCCTTGACCTACACAATTATGATATTCTTTAGACCATAAATTATAATAGAAGAGACCTTTAGCTTTTTATAGTACAATTAGCAGCCTTATCGTTCAGAGCAATCTCTTTCAGAAAACTTTTGGATTAATATAATAGTATAAAATATGATTGGGCAGCACAAAGAGGTTCAGTTTTACATTAATATTCTTGTTGGGTTTGTGTTTGTGGTACCTTCGATGTCTCTGGTTTCACTAACACAAAGAAAATCCTTTATTGCCGACAGAACAATGTGTGACACGTTACCTCGATCCAATTATTCATTTATAAATCTATAAAACCTGGACACAATTGAATTTTAGTACTTGTAATTGTATATAAGTACCGTGCAATTCCGTGAAGGTAATTGTAAGTATGTTTAGTATCTAGCTTTAGTTGATATACTGACAACAACACTTAGATCCTAAGTAAGGTTGATAACAAGGCTAGTTTAAACTCAAACACAAAATATTTAATTTATTCGAGGCTAAAGTATAAGCATGAAGTTCAAGTCATTAAACAAATAACAAATAAACAATAATGTTTCTACTAAACTCTATAACACTTATCATACGGATGACTTTGATGACCTTAAGGGATCATCATCTAAAATATGTAAATAAAGCCTACCTTAAACTAGCATTTCAGCATCAAATAGGTCTTAAATTTCATTCCAGGTTCTAAGTTTAGAAAGAATTAATTATACCATTTGAATCATTTCATAAATATATAATATAGTAAGTAATTAATAAATATGATAAAGTAAATTTTTATTATATCCTTGAAATATTATCAATTTTCTTTGAATCCGTATAGTAGGTTATGGATTGTGCTTTTTATTAACTTTATATTAAGTAAGTATGGTTGGCGCTTTTAAAAATAGCTGATAACGATGAAGAAAACTTAGCAATCTTTTATAGAGTAGGACGATCATATACTATAAAAAACGCTCGCATTTATAATATTAGTGACGAATTTAAATGAACCAAATAACTGAATACCAGAAAAAAATAGCACCCACTTCTTACCTTCACAATCTTTAGAGCTATATAACAATCATATTTCAGAATTTATTATTTACAGAACGCTTTGAACGTTCACATTACAATATTTATAACTTGGCAACTATTTGAATACACCGAAAGTGTTATCAAATAAATGGGTTAGTTTAAATCTTTAATACTCTGTACTATCGATATATTTACGCGTACTGCCGCTTTCTCACGATTACACAATGTGCCGGAATTTTTGATGCCGAGTTGACAAACAAGAGTTCCGCCTGATGATAAGCATCCCTGCACCCCAGAGACAGTTGTGACATCACAAAGATATCATTAGCGCATCATCTGTGTGACCTGAAGATATTATGTCACATTGATCAGTAACCGTTCAAACCAGACCACAGCAACTAGAAAACTGAGGTATCAATGCGCCTGACCACTTGAGTTTTCGAAGGATTAGTGACCGAATAATTTATTATTTTAAGCATCTCGTCCTTTCGGTAAACACCTTAAGCCGTCCGTCCCGGCTGTATTTTCTACCCATAAAATTTACTCATTCAAATTCCCTCGTAGTAAGTATGGTCCATATTCTTAGTCACACATGGTGCATTTACAATAACACTTGTCCGATATCATCACATCTATAAATGTCTTCCCCAGTCCACTGCACTTTACAATAACAAAAACTTCACACGCATTCTTTTCGTGGAGACTGCTACTACGCCGCGTTTGCCAACGAATATATGCAGTCCCTGCCTATCGAGTGATGAGTATGGCACTAGTACGGCCAGGCCCACTTAGTCCTACTGATTTTCAAATAATGATTTAACTGCCCCAAACGACAGCCACTCGAGCTGAGGTCCGATTGCTCGAGGGATCGCTGTCATTATCATCATCATCATATCAGCATTGGAAGTCCACTGTTGCACTTAGGCCTCCCCAAGAAAAGGGGTATCTTGCTCATTATTGCCAACACGCGCAATGGCAATCGCAGAGTGCAGCCATCACGACGGAAAGCTGCTCATCATCGCCCTGTGTATTTGAGCTACACTATTCCGGGTGGATATATCGCTATCCTTTGATTCTGGTAACTAAGTCGCCTCTTACGACACTTGGTATAGAGGGAGGTACTATTCTGCTCTGCCGATTACTCACGGCTAATCGCTGTCGACATCCATTAATACCACGAACCATGTGGGGCACGCACGCACCACGGGCGGCTCAATCGCCTCTCCAGTGGCGCTGAAAAAGCAATGGCAGACTATGTGATAAATTATCATCATTATCATTATATCATCCATAGAAAGTCCACTGCTGCACGTAGGCTTCTACAGCATAGGGAGATTTTTGCCTATAATTGCCGAGCTGGGCTGGCGTGGTTGAAGTTGCAGAGTTTGTAGTATTTAAGCTGTGCTGTTTCGGATGGATATACCTACATCTGTCAGATTCAGTACCTTATTCTCCTCTTACACACCAGGGCAATATTATCCTACTCTATCTCACGATTAGATTGTAATGGCGACGACTTAAATAAAACGGCGACGCGCTTGTGACATCTTTAAAATAACACCAGATAAGGTGAAAACTGTTATCACGCGGAACGTATTCTTCTTAGCAATGATAGTACTAAGAAAGAAGGTTAAGCACTTTTGAGCAGTTAAAGAACCTTACTGTTACTATTGGGCTTAAACGACCGAAGTTACGATAGGATCACAAAGTACCTCACAAAGTAAATCACCGCAGTGACCGGACGGTTCTTTTAAGTAAGCTTACACCTATGCGATTACGTGACCTACCCGAAAATAGGCTGTAGTAAAAAATGTGTAGAATGAAGTTGCTAAAATGTTAAGACAGGTAATACACGCAAATGACAGGTAATACACATTTGCATAAATTACTAAACAATTTATGATATTATTTCATCATTCTCATATAGAGAACATAGAATGATATTAAAAGGTGAATAAACTGTAATAAAAAAACTTGTCAGCTATGCATAAAAAAATGCGTAGACTGAAGTTCATATGTTGAGTCTAGTAATACACGCCAATGATTTTACATTTTTGTGAATTACTAGATTATCAATCGATATTACTTCATCATTCTCACATAGAGAATATAGAATCATATTGAAAGGTGAACAAACTATTGTGCATTGCACTTTTTATACTGTATGCACAATTAGCTAATCAGATGTTTATCATGAAAACAATGTTGCGACTGTTACTATTCTATATCTTAAGTTGGATCAAACTACACATATATAGTACTAGTAAATTGATTAATATAGATCTTTTATTCGAAGCTGCAAATATTATAGTTAAGAATATGTTTTAACCTCATTGTTATAATCGTTATTATCACCATAACAGCCATAAAATGACCTCTGCTTAACATAATTGCCGCACTGGGCAGGCATGGTGGCAATTGCAGCTTCGCGACAGAAATGCTGCTACCGTATACCCGTCCTGTTGCACTTGACCATTAGATTTTCGTTCCCAAATGTCAGTCGCCTCTTATGACTCTAGCTTCAGGGAGCGGTAGATTGCTGGTAACCAACGGTATATCATGTATTTTATTTGAAACCGGCTCAACATAGTCTGCTAAAGTAAAATATACTGCATAATGATTTTCAGGGGCCCGATGGCGTAGATGTTATTATCTTGTCTTGTGCGTCAAGGGTCGTGGATACGGTTTCTACTTAGGACAAATATTGATATAATGATATTTACAATTGTTCTTTGTCTGGTTGTTAAATATGTATTGATTTATTATATTTATGATTACTTTGTTATCCGATGTCTGTAACACAAGTGCTTTGAGTGACGGGCCCGATAACGCAGATGGTGGTGATCCTATCTAATGCACCAAAGTTCGTGGGTTCGATCCTCCACCAGGATAAATATTTATATGACGATATTTATGCTTCTTCTGTGTCTCAGTGTAAAATATATGAATTTAAGTAGTATATTTATGATTCCTCTGTTGTTTGATATCCGTAACATTAGTGCTTAAGCGACTTATAATGGAATCAGGTCAATGTATGAGATTATGTGTGAATAATATTAATGATATATATGATTCTAGAAGCAACTCGTATTTTTGTGTGTATATTAACAACTTTTTAATGTTTCATCATCATCTTTTACATGAGATAGACCTTATACAAACTTAGTCAGAGTTGATACCTCTCTCTTACCTATTTCTGCCGCCAGATAGCAGTGCTCGCATTTCTGTGTGCCAGTTTGAAGGGAAGACAGCAGTGAAATTACTGTGTAATTTGATATAATATAATCAAGTCACACGGTCGGCAATGCCTTTAAGATATCCTTGTGATGTTACAAGCGTCTATGGGGTGCAGTGATACTTACGAGTACTATCACGCAGACTGTAAGTAGTAAGTCGACTAACAATTTTACATTCTATTCAGCTCCTATATAAGCTTATATCCTACTTAATGAATTGAACTATAGAATACGAAATTAACACTTCCAGATATAGGCGCGTTCAACCAAAATAAAATTGGATTACATGGATATCCTTATTTGTATAGTCTTTTGCCACATCATACGGGCTAGTGGTCAAGCGGTATTCAACTACCGAGAAATTTAATTACACAGCACCCGTTAGAATGGGCGTATCATTGTTTCCATGAAGGCTATGGACACTTGCAAAGCTTATAATCCACATAGTTGTGTTTATTACGAAATAGCTGTCATACACACCCACTAGTTATTTTAATTACAGCAGACAAACAAAAATGGTTTGACTTGAAACGAGTGGTATTAATCTGAATTAGCACATTAAAATTAAATTAATCTTTATTTATCTTATAAAGAGGTGAGATTAGACAATTTGTTCGTTACGGTTTATTTTGAAAACTTTTTGATCGATTATAAAAAAATATTTTACCATTAGACACTTACTACTTCACTGAGCTATATTGTAAAAAAATATATAAAACAATTAGAAACCACTGCCTTTATTTGAATTATGTGAACAGGATTTGCATTTTTGTATTTTCGTTACAAATAAATTCAGAAATTACTGAACTCATTTCAAAAACTGTTTCAAAAATAGAAAATTGCAGCAATAAAAATAAATGAAAATTCATAAAGAGAACAGCAAGTGACATTGTGTATTCTAGTAGATTAGAATAGTTCCTCTCCCTATACCAGGTGTCATAAAAGGCGACTAAGGTACCAGAACCATCTGAAGGCGGAATGTCTGTCCGAAGATGTCACAGAGCGGAGATGGGCAGCAGCATCCCGGTCGTAAATGCTGCCCCCTGCGATTGCCAACACGCTTGCCCAGTGCGGTTATTCCGCGCAAACTTCCTCCATTATTGAGGAGGCCTATGCCCAACTGTGGACTTCCATGGCTGATACGTGAAGAGAAATTGCATCAGTAAATCCGCGGAGCGCTGCTAGTGTTCTATAATGTTATTACAAATATCTCCGAAAATGTCATGTTAGACTTATAAGTTATTCAAGGTCGATATTCACAATTAACTCTTTACGATTATCTCAGATAGTATGCATTTTATATTAACTGTTACAAGATTACTTGACGCTTTATTTTTAAAATTAATAGTTTCACCGTCTTACATTTACATTTAAAAATAATAGTTTACCTGTCCATACCATTGACACATTTTCTAAAATTAATTATTATGAGCATAGATTTAACTTAATAATCCACTTGAAACTTGATTCAATGACAAGACATAATTCAGTGTGATATATTATGGAGCTGGCATTACAGTGTGAAAGGCAGAGTGGCATATGGGACGAGAAAAATGTTTGGGATAACATTTGTCCGAAATTTTATGTCCTTCAATTTTCATAACAAATGTTAATCATTAGAGTTAAGTCTAGACAATCGCAAAATATTTTGTACACAACAATAGACGTAGTGATTCTTAATAAAGGTTTAGTCTATAGAACAATCTAATATTTAGTCTAGAGGTCATATATACTTGGAATAGATAAAGCTATAGGTCCTAAGGTTTCTTATTTCGTATCTCGCCTTATTGAGTAGACACATAGAATTGTAGCAAAATGTATAACGATTAACTTGAATAAATATACAGAAATGTAATAAAATTTGATTTTACAAATAATTATATTATTTAGAATATTATACATTTTGTTGACATACTTTATCACAACTAATTAAAGCATTTTAAAAATAAAGGCAAGAATATAACATATATATTTTAATATCGTTAAAATTTCCGTGAAATAAATCGGAGGCCATTAGCCTTATCTACTATGTATTTCTGACAAGATAATATTTTACCAGCTATTTCTTTGTACACATCATCATTATTATAGCCATCGGAAGTCACTGCTGGACAAATTCCTTTGTGGAATGTTTATTATAATTGCCTCGTTGGGCAGGCGTAGTCGCAGGGCGCAGTTTTCAAGACGGGGATGCTGCTGCCCATCGACTACGCCTGCCCAACGTATTTGAGCAACATGGTATCGGATGGATATACCACTATCTGTCGGTTCTAGTACCTAAGTCACCTTTTACGTACACCTGGTACAGAGGGAGGTACTATTTTATTCTGCCAGTATCTTACGGCTGTACGAATACAATAAACTTACAAAAGATTACCAAATTTACAAAAGGGTAACAAATTGTATCTCGCATGTAAAAATAATAACATTATATGATGATTCGAGAGCCGTGGGGTACCGGCAGGGTAGAATAGTACTTCCTTTTATAACAGGTATCGTAAGAGGCAATTGAAGTACCGGATCCGATAGATGGCGCTACATACACCCAAAACAGAGTAGCTCAAATACAACAGGGCGGGAATAAGCAACATGCCCGGCGCGAAAACACGCTATGCGATTGCCACCACGCCTGCCCAGCGCGGCAATTATGGGCTAAACTCTCCCTTTCTTAGGGAGGTTTATGTCCAGCAACGGTCGTTCTATAACTGCTATTATGATGGTGATGATGTGAATTTAAAAATAAGTTAAAGGGTCCTTTCAGAGACATTTGCCCTTAAGTCTGATATATTAATATCTAGTTATCTCAGAGTTAGGTCATAATATTGGCGACACATGTGCCTTATAGGATTGTAATGGTTAAGAATTATTTATTGTTACAATAAACTTGAAGCGAAAATTATTTAGGATAACGAGTTTTGTTACTATTAGTAGAGGTTGGAGGCTGACTATTATCTCTAACATTACAAAGAGGCCTGAATAGTTGCTGACCTATTCTATCTATGAATCAGTAATGATAATTAATAATTTTCCCGCTAACAAAAATACAATATAATACAATATTATACTAACAACAATTTCTCAAACTCAATTTTCTTTCTTCAAAAAACTGCATAATCTATATTTGTATTTAAGTTCCTAAGATTGAGACCTAGAGACTTTAATTGTCAGAAAAACACTATGCGAACTTTGATAACTTAAAAGGAAATTAAAAACATTCGAACAAATGGGTCATAATACTTAATTTTTAAAAATACAATGCCCCAGTCGTGGATGAAACTAGTAAACTGTAGGTCCGTTTCTTGAATTAAATTAGAACCTGCAAGAAATGGTTCCATTAAAACTAGTGGTTAGAGTTGGTGGACTTAGTAAAGTAGACAGTCTCAATAACAAATATAGCCTACATTAGTCATATATCATTTTGATATTAAAGATATAATTCATAAACGTGAAAATTTGTTAGAGTATATGAATGTATGTTTGTTACTCTTTCATGAAATAATTCCTGAATGGGTTTTGATTTAAACTGTAAAAAAATATATCTTATACATGAGAATAACACCTACTAGTAGCGCACCGCGTAGTTCGAATAATACGAGTAAATAATAAAAGTAAATAATAACACGAAGTTAAGCAGATTTGGCCATGTAGTACTGGCAGAGTAAAATATAATAAATATAAAACAGGTGGCGGGCGGTTAATCCATTTGAAGCAGCGTTGCTCAAAAGGAATGGGGTGAGAATGGGCAGCAGAATTCCCGTCGCTAAGTTTCTCTCAGCGATTGGGGAGATGGATACTCTCTTTTTCGGGGAGACCTTTATCCAGCATGAACGTGTTGCGTGTGCTGTGATGATGATGATAAAACAGATTTGCGGATGAAACTTGGCAAGCGCAAATTACAGTCATTGCTATATTTTTAATCAAATCTTTATAAATTGTAGATTTAAGGTTACTCTGCTAAATTTATATTAAAATACACTCTGTTATATTAAACAAATATACAAATACAAATATACAAATATACTCTGTTATATTAAAATACATTTTATAGTCTTTGCGTCAAAGAGTAGCAAACATACACACTCGCAAACTTTTGCCTTTGTAATATTAGTGTGATAAAATCCAAAACATAATGATAAGACTTGTTTGCGTTCCAAACGCCTTCATAGTTCCTTAAAAGAGAAATATAGGTACGTCTTCCAGTAACTTTGCTATTTTTATTATTCATTTGTTGTCTCGGGAACGTAAACTTAGCTGGTGGAACCGCGAGGCGCAGCTAGTTTATTACATACATACATCACGCCTGTGTCCCATCGGGATAGGCAGAAACTACAGATCTCTACTTGTTACGGTCTTGGCATACCTCTCTCATTTCCTTTGCTCGCATTAGTCCTTTCGTACACGCTCGTTTATTCTTGGTACTTCTGACCTTGCCCTTTTTTATTACCTCTTCTACCTGGTTAAGATACTCGTATGTTCCTCTAGGTTGTCTTACATCAAATCTTCTATTCACTTCCGCTCTATATATTTGTGCAGTCATTCTACTACCACTCATTCCTTCTACATGTCAACATTCATTTCTCTATTGTTGTCACAACATCATCTTTTATACCACATCGATCTCTTACCATAAGTAAAAAAATCGGTGTTTCTCTCGTATCCGGCTGATGAGGACACTTTTGCATTTATGGTATTATGGTAGGGTAGGAATAAGAGATACCCTGTTTACTTACCGACGTAAACAAACTTGTTTACCATACTTGGTTTATCAGGTAAGTTATTGAACTAGGTTGAAATGAGCATAGAAACATTTCGTTTACATGATATTTATTGTGTGTATCCGATTTTAATTTTGACTAATAATTCTGTGTATTACGTCTTGAAATTGCGGTTGACTTAACTAATATTTGTATAGTTTGTGTGTCAGGTTGTTAACTGACAGTTTCAGTATTATATTTGTAATTCCTCAAACAGCAGTGGAATATCCGTAACAAAAGACTTTAAGCTCCTTATCTGTATAAGATGTTGTGCGAGTTGATTTATTTATTTAATGTATTAACATCTAATTGAACTTGAACATCGCAGGCATTGATCTCATACTAAATACAGAATTTCTATTGTCATACAGAAGCTACGAATTTAAACAAACTCCCCAGCGAAACATAAATAATGAATAAAATTTTACACGCAACGATCAATTATTAATTTACAAAAATGAGGCAATATAAATTTGAGTTAAAATACAAATAATTTTATTATAAGGCTACTGAATACAAAGTAGTCTGTTACACAATAAAAATACAGGAACGACCTCACTGACATTCTTAAATATGGTAAAATAATTGTGGATTTGTATTGTGTATGCCTTAATTATGACTTTTGCATAATTAGGGCATGCACAATAATAATACAATAAAACAAAACTTAAATAAGAATAATTTTTAACAAAAAGTTTTTTTATTCTGATTTGCTTTAACCTCCGTATCTAAAGTATGTCACATCAAAAATGCCTTCCCGAGCCTCGGCCTTCCTGCCAAAATTATTATCTACTGTAGCAACATTTCGATTTGTACAGGTAGAAATTAATTAAGCTAGTCTATTTCACTATCTTGATTGCACAAACATATCTGTTTGTATAACACACGTATGGTGTTCATAATAACGCATTTGAATTGAGAACCTAATATCAGTATGTGCAAGATTGTGTTTCGCAAAGCATATTATAGGCATAGAATATTTATGTGGCAATTCCACATAAATATTCATCTTTATGTGGAAAAATCAAACATCTTTTCTTCAGGAAGATCTTTAGGCGGTCCCCTGAAAGGCGCGTTAAAAGCTAAAACAAAATAAATAATCGAAAAAGATATATCCAAATATATGATATCGTTTTTTTTGAGAATGTTGACACACTATGCTAATTGGCTTAGATTTCAATACTCGTTTCCAATTTACACAATTTTGTAATTAATATTTAGTTATATTTAATTACGACAACGAATATTGATTTAAATTTTCTTTATAGCCTACTATTTTAAAATATGTAATAGATATACAAATTAAGTCTAACGATTCCGAAAGCTACATATAGTATTTGTCGTTAAAAATTAAATATAAAAACTTAACTAGAAAATGTATAGTCAGTGAGTTCGTAAGTTGACTTTGTAAAAATTATTCTGATAGATTCTTGTTCAAAAATATGAAACCCTTGATAAGTCTTTCATATTTTATAACTATCGAAAGTACTGTAAAGTACATCGAATCGGAAAGCGAACATGAACACAGTCACTATTTTATACATGGGCCCCACAAAGACGACTTGTCACTTGCGTTTCGTACTTGTGAAAACAAAAAAAGGTTTAACCTGCAAAAATATTTACTCAGCTTTAGGAGCAGAAAACGTAGATTAATATATAGAAAAATCTGATTATAAAACAACGTTAACGAACTAGAAACTAGATCGGGAAACATCAATCAAAATTTTAAAAGACTGCAGTTGCTATCAGCTATTTACCACAAGGAAATATCTGTTAAAAGTAGTAAATTATGTCCATTCGAAAGAAAAAAGAAATGCTTTTCATGATATTTTTAAGTGAATTGGAACAAAACATAAATCTTATTAGGAAGAAAACATAAATCAGATATGAATACGCTTTTAGTAACACATACAATAATAAATAGCTTTTTAAGTATTTTCCGGAAGATTTAAATCCATTTTATTTTACTCATAATGTTTGAGTGCTCACAACTTTGAACGACTTGAAAGTGAAATTTATGGGATGATTTATATCTTCGTCTATAATCGTTGAAAGTAGTTTTTATTAATCTTTTTGCATTAAATCGAAAACTTTTTCTATACGCCCATTATATCACTGACGAGTCTAATTAAGTACTTGTTTAATTTGTACTATGACTGTTTCAAAACGGGTTTGGAGTTAATTAGTGAATATCTTCCCCAATTTACAATGCGGTCGTGTCAGGAACACTCATTTCAGGTTGGTTTTGGTTGACATTTTTTCTCGGTATTTTTTAAACCAAAATAACAAATAAATTTACCAATATGCCATTCACACTGAGATAGATGATTCAAGCATTGTATTACAGACCTCAGACCATTATAATCACAAATGAGGAATCACAAATATTTATACCTAGAAGAAACACAAAAAATCATCATACAACATTTCATCCTGAGTGGCATTCGAACTTACGACCTTTGGCGCACAAATGAATTTAATGTACATTAGACTCACATAGATAAGTCATCATGACAGCTATTGGAAGTCCACTGTCGGACATAGGCCTCTCCAAGAAAAGAGGAATATTCATAATTGCCGCGCTAGGTAAGCGTGTTGGAAATCGCAGAATACAACTTTCGCGATGGGGATTCTGCTGCCCATCCCCATCCATATTTGTCCATCCGAGACATAAAGAGCGAGCGAGATAAACCGTCATCTGTCGGTTCTGGTACCTTAATCGCCTCTTACGACACCTGGTACTGAGGGAGATACTATTCTACTCTGCCGGTACATACCTCACGGCTTAGATAAGAAGGTAAAAATAATGTAAAATAAGATCAAAAGACCAAAATGGGTGAGTAATACTTTTTATTTGCATTATAATTGATACTTGATTTCAAAATATAAATTTGTAGATTTTAAATTTATAAATATTATCTGAACTATATTTGCGGAATAAAATTTCTAACTATGCTTTTTCTTAATAAGACTTGTCAATATAAACAGATTCAAATTTCCCATATTAGTTTTATTTTAGTATAGTAGTTATATATATATTCTATTTATAATGTAACGTCTCATAATGTTTTATTACCATTAGGTCACATATCGCTCATTACAAATTAAATTCAACATTTAGCTGAAATTTTTCTTTTGTTAAGTAACTTTGTTTCGAATATTCGAGTACAAATATTTTTGTCTTAATCAAACCCATTACTGCAACTCTGTTCAGGCTGCATCAATTCCAGGCTGGCTGCTCTCCGAACGATTCTCGATCATTATTGACCCAGTCAGTCGTGTACAGAATTACTACTGAAGGTATTTAAAATATGGAGCTCCGCTTTCAATATCTGGATTCAAGGGAATAGAATTCGCCCTGCTTCACTAGTGCGTTCGTAATGTATATATTATATATGTGAGTGTGTGCAAAAATGTAGTGATAGTGTTTGCGCTAGGCACAATTCGGTCATACCACGTTTTGTCGACAAAAGACGATCTTATAAGACTATTATATATAATATAACATTGGCCGACCCGACAGACTTTCTTCAGTCTTAACAGTATATTATTAACAGTAAATTGTGCCTACTTTACTAGCTGTGTCCGCGACTTCGTTCGCGTGGAAAAGTTTTTTTGGGTACCATACTTCTTAACCTCAATCCATACTTAAATAAACTTTGAATGTCTTGTTTATTTATATCGAATCAATGGTCTTAAAAATAACTTTCAAGTTTCTAGCTCTAAAAATAGTCCTTAAAACTTTTCATTCGCCTTTTCGACCCCTTACAACCCTTATTACAAATTAAAAAATAGCCTCTGTCCTTTTTCAAGGTCTAAAAATTGTATGTGCCAAATTTCATTAAAATCGGTTGAGAGGTTAAGCGGGAAAGCGTAACAGACAGACAGATAGAGTAACTTTCGAATTTATAATATTAGTAGGGATTGCGACTATAATTTCCTATCTCTCAAGTAGGATTAAACGTTAAGCAAAAAAAGATTAAAATTGGTGCACTAGTTTAGATGTTCTATTCTACACTTAAATTTTATATACAAAGATTGTATACAGCCAAGCCAAGTTAATTTAACCAGAAGGGCACAAAGTAATAACGTTCAAGTTATTTTTGCTAAATATACCCTTTAAGCATAGTGATCCATTTGTAGGAATAAAATGAATTTTGGTGTATTTATAGCAATAACTTTATGGGCCATAAATTTTCATTGCTTTTCTTACTTGCCTTGTTTCATTTGATCGACGCTGTTTCAGTTAGATGCCCCAGTTACCTATTACGACTTCTGTTATATAGGGACTAGTCAATTCTATCCGACATGACTCCACACATTTTGATAGCATAAAAAAGTTTCCATCTGCAGAATATGGTATAAAAATTAATATTAAATGAAAACTGTAACTGTCATACAAACACTTTAGCTTACTAGCATTTAGGTTTATTAGGTATACTAAATAAATCAACCATCAAATAGATCATGTGTAACACAAATGGCATGTATTATATACAGATTCTTGTTATATTTTTGAGATAATCCCTCAAAATATTTACAAGAATCTTAATATAAGACACGGAGTATCCTAACTAATTATATACATATATATATATATATAAATCCTTAGTAAGGAAAATAAGCTAGTTTTAGCTTAGCTAGCACTGAGTTTATATATATATATATAAACAACTTCACTTGAACCTTTATTATTGGTTTTAAAACGGAGTTTATATATGATAAACAAATACTAAGTAATACTAAAATTAACTAATGCTTAAATCGAATATCAGTTACAAAATATCATGTGTAAGCTCAACTGAAACAATGGTTAAGTAACAAAATAGTAGTTAGGTGGCAGTTGTGAACTCACCTAACCTATTCTAAGGTAACCTAACTAGACGTTAGAATTTCGACCACAGTAGACCGCCAAAACAAAATAAAACCGAAAAAATTAAAAATGCGTTTCAACTGTAATAAATGCATTTTATGTAATGAAGTGAACACGTAAATTTTTTAAGGGAGTTGACCATGAAAAACCTATCTCATATTTGTTTGTTTATAATTTATTTATAAATCTTTATCCACATAAAACTCAAAGCAATAATAACTACAAAGAATTAGAAATTGTGTTTATAAAGTGTATCTCGATAAAATACGTGGCTTATAGACTGACTAACTAAGCCGGCTTTAGAATGTTCACGATAAAATACAAAACTATGTATTGAAAGTCGAATATTGGCTTGGCTGGCAGCGTTTCAAATTAAACCTTTCCAAAGGATGAAATAAAATTACGAGCAAAGCGCGTTCCAAACATGTATGACTAGCATTTGCACGCGACTTTGCTTAAACCAAACAACTAGATTACATACATATCTGTAAAAAAAAGTAAGTCCCACGTGCTCTGATTTTTTTTAAAGATTTATACTTCATACTTTTGAAACAATCATCTTTTAGTTCTACCGTTTACTAAGAAACATCGATATATTTTTTCTAATTGTAATATATATGATAATAAGTTCCACTTAGTGCCCAGCGTGGTAACTCAGTACCCTTGGTAGAAATGGTGAAATGGTGCAGAAGACCTACCTCCTTTTCACTTATGTTGCACAAAGGCCATGGAATCTGCAGAGTTGTTTAAGGTGTCCACTATCTCCCGCTGAAAGAGGCCGCTCCTCAGTTCCACCTCTCTTTATTCAGCAGAAGTCCTTACTTCAATCCGAGTCAAGTGTGAAGGATCCTGGGGGGTTAATTAATATTTCTAAAGGCAATTTTATTATACCTTGTATGCGATTTTAAAATAGGCACACTAGCTATTATATTACTACGAGCTAGAATATTGTTCTGTGTCTGTATGTAAAATAAATAATCAAGTATTATATTTGTGATTTCTCTATTTTCTGATAATTGTAACATGATTAATTGTTAACTATGAAATGTTTAATGGTTGAATTAATTATATAAGAGAATTAATAAATGCCAATACCTAATGTTTAAACATAATATCCAAAACTAAAACTAAATATATCACTAACCTACAAAAGTCTATTATCCAGAATCATTAAACTAGAACAGCTAACGAGCTTTTCTGACTATAGTTTGTGAAAGTTGTCCTTCACGGCACAAAATAATTCCATTATTCAAAGTATATGCACACTAGCAGAGGCTCGTGACTTCGTCTGCGCGTCCAATATTAGCATATTACGGACCATAGCAACCGTACATACTTTATTATTTATAAACAGACCGTCATACTTTATTTATAATATTATGGATAGCTATATCATTATGTACTCGTACTTTTATTAAAACCTATTCAGCAGATTGATGTCAAGGAGCAGAAAAAATAAAGCCGGGTTTTTTATTTCCCTATACCCGCCCCTACTCTGGCGGAGTACATTGTAAAATTGTATTCTTTTACTGTAGCGGTTTTAATCCCGTTCTTGGGTAACATATTTATTTTTCAATCTAGTCCTCACAATTACAAAATTATCTAGTCGTTTCTGAGATTATCCGTAATTATCGAGTCGCTACTACGAACACTGCTGAAGTTTCACATAAATTTGCAAGTCCTAGTATCAAAATTAAGAAAATAACTTACATTTCTAAAAATAAACAAAAATAAGTTTAAAAATGATGAATTGGAAATATAATTAATTTCTTTAAATAATGAGTATTTTCTAGTAATTCGCAATACAGCACTTAGTCCTGAAAAGAATACTTACAGTTTGTGAGATTTCGTGATAAGCTCACTCAAGCTCAAGTTTTTATATAAAGAAAAAATACTAACATATTCATGATGACAATACCGTGATCTCCCCGAAAAGCCCCGTTCTTATAATACAGAAATATAAAAAAAAGCCGTAGCAATAAAAGTAAACTACAAAAATATCTGAATAGATATAAAAAAACAATATACGTTCATTCTTGCTATTGCCAAAGTAAACACACACAGGAAGTCAATATGAGCCATGTGACGCGAGTCTGATTTATACATACAATGTTATTGTATCGTTATTATGTTTGCTAGCATTACGACCGCGGCTCTGTCTTCGTGAGTTGATATTATGTCCTGCGGACTATCTTCTTTCATCATAACTATCAAAGCATCTGCAGAAAATCCACTGCTAGACATAGGCCTACCCAAGAAAGAAAGAATTATGCCCATAATCGCAGCGCTGGGCATCCGTGACGGATATGCTGCAGCCCATCCCCGCCCTGTTGCATTTGAACTATACCGCTTCAAGTAGGTATACCGCCATCTGTTAGTTCTGGCATATCTGTCGCTTCTAACGATACCTCTTATAGGAGGTACTATCCTACTCCGCCGGTACCTCACGGCTATCTTTTATCTCTGAGATCAAAGTAGCAGCTATGAAGGTCGTGAACAACCCCCTTAATTATCACATTGAAAAAAAAATAACGTATACATATAGCCAAGTATTATATTTATCGTTTAAGACTCACATCACACTCCTATTGTTTGCAGTGCCAGGGGTGGAGGCCTGGAGTACTATAGCACAGCATATTGACGGTACATACTACTCACATATACACTAACAACAATCCTTTGAGGAGTTCTATGCCGAACAAAGGACATCCTACAACTAATACGATGAAGATAAAATATAATTTTACTAGCTGTGCCCGCGACTTCGTCAGCGTGG
Source organism: Heortia vitessoides (assembly GCA_020976665.1). Taxonomy (NCBI): domain Eukaryota; kingdom Metazoa; phylum Arthropoda; class Insecta; order Lepidoptera; family Crambidae; genus Heortia; species Heortia vitessoides. The sequence goes on from JACJUM010002543.1 coordinate 6,925,879, forward strand.
AATAGTTTTTTGGGTACCATACCTCTTTACCTTAACTTATATAAACTTCGAATGTCATGTTTATTTATATCGAATGAATGGCCTGAAAAATAAGTTTCTAGTTCTAAAGCTAGCGATATTTCCATACAACTTTTGATCCCCCTTTTCGACCCCTTATAACCCCTTTTTGTAATTAAAAAATAGGCTATGTCCTTTCTACAGGTCTAAAGATTGTCTGTGCCAAATTTCTACTAAACCGGTTAAGAGTTTTAAACGGGAAAGCGTAACAGACAGACAGACAGACAGAGTGACTTTCACATTTATAATATTAATAAGGATTACCACTGTATTATCTATTTTACATAAATAGGTATTTATTATTGAATTTATTATAGTTATTTGAAATATGTCTATTATAGAGATTCTTCAGGGTTTATACCTGTTTATACCTGTGACAAATTCTAATAATAAGCCTGCTTCGTTAGTTTGGTTAAAACGCTTGACTCGTTTATGGAAATTCAATAACGAGGCGCTGATATTTGTACCTAATTTAATCAGTATTCACTATATATATACTACGTATTTGTTTGAAGTGATAGTTACAGAATTTAAATGACTTTAAGAGATTTAAATGACTAAAACCAACGTGAAGTACCGGAAGAGTAGAATAGTATCTCCCTCCCTATCAGGTGTCATAAGAGACCGACAGATAGCAATATATCCAGTGTAGACAGAAACCGAAGCAGTGTAGTTCAAATGCATAGAGGGATTGATAGACATGGGGATGGGCAGGAGCCCCCTCATCGGGAAAACTGCGATTGCCAACACGCTTGCCCAGTGCGGCACTTATAGACAAAATTCCCCCTTTCTTAGGGAGGCCTATGTCACTGTAATGATAAAAACTAACGTCGATTATACCAATACCAATCATTCGTCGTCATCGATTATACCAAAATTAAAGGGATAACAATTGGTTTTTTTACTATATCGACAATGATTTGTACGGTACGCGTTTTAGACAAACGCTGTGCCAACTGTGTGACTAGCAAATATTATGTCACATTACTGAGTAATTTCACTGCCTATCGCAAACTGAAATACAGCAATACAAACACAAAAGCTATTTGGCGGTAGAAATAGGTGAGAGGTACCAATAGACTTTTGTATAAGATCTACTACAAAATGCTATCTGTAGAACTTATCTGCTTGAAGACTTACATTTTTAGGAGACTTTTATTATTTATTTCATCATCGTCATAGCAAAATAGTAATTTGTAAGGTATACTAAGCCACAGGTTTAATAGTTCCGAAAAAAATCCGCTTATATATGCGGTCATGCGTGATGCCCACAACCATGGTCAATAAACTTGCTGTAGGGACATCAATAAATGGATGATGATGGTGAAATGGGTGTCATGGTGTACCAGCATAGAAAAATGGTACCTCTATTTATACCAGGTTTCATAAGAGGTAACTAGGTACCAACAGATAGCAGTATATCTACCTGAAAAAGTACGGTTCAAATGTAACAGGGCACGGATGGACTGCTGCATCCGCGTCGCGAAGCTACGCTCTGTGATTGCCACTACAGTCAGTGCGACAATTATAGGTAAATTTCCTTCTTATTCTTCGTTACAGCTATTGGAAGTCGTTACAGCTATTGGACATAGCCTTCCTCAAGAAAGGGAGAATCTTCCCCACCCTGTGTATTTGAGCTACACTGTCTTAGACGGATTTACGAATGGATCTGTCGGTTCTGGTACCTTAGTCACATCTTACGACACCTAGAACAGGGGGAGGTACTATTCTACTCCACGTTTTCCCCTTATTGGGAAGGCCTATGTCCTGCGTGAAAACCATATTTGGTTCTAACTTATAGCAGTTCTATTGTTATTGATAATTATGCAATTAAATACGCGTAATAAGATATTGTAGAAGATTTTACAGTTAAAAGATAAAAGTTCTAGTGCCCTTGCTCGAAGAGATAGGGGAATACGATTAGTGATGTGTTTCGCTACTCTATTCAATTGCTTTTAAAACACTAACACTTTTTGCAACTTAAAAGTCTACTTATTACTTTTCTTTCTTTTTTTAGAGTACCTATTAATCCGCTTGGATATTTGGCCTGAATATCTGAATACAATTTTGTCTTACAGCGTTTATCATTTAGAAAATTTGTTGGCTAATTAATCTCTTTGGCCATTTAAATATTCAATATAATTGCACTCTTTCGCGACTTAATTACGCGATACTTATTTTATTTTAATTGTACCTTTTTACGAAAAGTTATTTTTTTAAGTAATTTCCCATAATAAGATTTGCTAAATTATAACATTCACTTAATACGGTCGTGCCTATGAAATATCAGGAGCCTGGATTTGACGTGATATTTTAATAAGTATACTTAGAAAACGAGAGTCTTAGAATCATAGACGATTTATTTTGGTTTCGGATTCAATGACATAATCAATGATATTAGACCTCATTTTGACGAATATAGAACATGTTTAAGTTACCAAATTACCTTGACGTCTGCCATGTCATTTTAGTTGGTGAATAATAATACAAGAGTGATTATTTATCATTAAAATTGATTACGTTGCATGTTATGAGGGAAGGCGACGCCGGATACCGGACACCCTGTATAAACTAAAACCCGTCACTTAAGGTCAAAAGAAAAACACGCCAGGCATCGTCGGCTAGAGGGGGAAAGATCGATTGTAAGTGAAAAGACTTATTATAAATGTTGACGGGTCCGATGGCACAGGTGGCAGTGATCCTATCTTGTGCACCAAAGGTAGCGGGTTCGATCCCATACAAAAAAAATATATGATGAATATTTTAGCCATTAGGTACCGGCAGAGTAGAATAGTACCTTGCCCTGTACCAGGTTAAGTCGTAAAAGGCGACTAAGGTACCAGAACCGACAGCGGTATATCCATCCGAAACAATGCATCTCAAATGCACGGGGCGAGGATGGGCAGCAGCATCCCTGTAGCGAAAGCTGCGCTCTGCGATTGCCAATACGCTTGCCCAGCGCGGTAAATATAAGCAAAAATCCTCCTTTCTTGGGGTCCTATGTCCACCAGTTTTCGTGATTCCTCTGTTGTCTGATATTTGTAGCACAAGTATTTTATACGAATTATACCTGAGTCAGGTATATACGAAACGTGAAAATATACAGAAATTGAATTGTTAATAATATTAATATTAGCACACATCGCTGTATTCCGGTATGAAAGGTGAGAGAAACAGT